>PVHY01001049.1:149629-177712 GCA_004024945.1 Uropsilus gracilis | reverse complement strand
AAAAAAAAAAAACACCAAAAAAAAAAAAAAAAGACTAGATCTCGCTATATTGCCTGGGATTGTCCTGATCTCACAGACTTAAGTGATCCACAGTCTCAGCCTCCCAGGTAACTGGGATTACAGGTGCTTGTCACTGCACCTGGTGGCTTTTTTGAGACCAGGTCTCACTATGTTGCCTGGGGTAGTCTTGAGCCCGCGAACTCAAGCGATCCCTGGCCTCTTGCCTCCCAGCACTTGGATTACAGGTGTGTGCCACCACACCCAGCTTTTTTTTTGTGCTTCTAACCCTGCTCTTGGAACACTGATCAAGCATTTCAAGATATAGAGCTTCTTTCCAGATTTACTAATCTTTCAAAAAAGAGGGTGGCCAGGGCCTTCCTAAGATCAGTGACAACTGTGATAACTTCATTACATTCTCTGTATGTTTGTTGCTACATGCTTTTTAAAAATAAGCTCAAATTTTTGAAAACAGTTTTAGATCTGCAAAGAAGAACTGTAAGTAGAGTGCAAGGTTCTCCATATATCTCACATCTGGTTTTCTGCTTTATTAACATTTTTTATCATTATGGTACACTTACAATAATTAATGAACTGATGTCAGTGCATTTCAGTAAAAATCATGCTTTATTCATTCCCTTAGTTGTTGTTTTTTTCTTTTTTAACCAAACATCCTTTTTCTCCTCCAGGGTTCTATCCCAGATACCACATTATGTTTAGTCATCATGCCTCCTTAAGTTCCTCTTGGTTGTGATGGTTTTTCAGACTTTCTTTGTGTTTGACGATCTTGACTGTTTTGACATGGGCTGACCAGGTTTATTTTTCCAAAGACTAGACCAGAATCAGGGTTTTTTAAGAGGAAACAAGAGACAGGGCACCAGCATCTCAAGGATACATACTATCGACATGACTGATCATGTTGATGTTGGCTTGATGGCCTGCGGAGTGGTGTGTGTCAGCGCTCAGCTTTCCCCACTGTTAAGTTCCTCCTATTCCCTCCTTACCCATACTTGGTTCTTTGAAGAATGTCTTTATGCAGAGCCTACATCAGTGGTGTGAGAATTTACATTTAGTGAGACCTAGTTCCAAAAAAATATAGCTGGTTGTGGTGGCACGTGCCTGTAATCCCAGTAACAGGGAAGCTGAGGCTAGGGATTGCTTGAGTCTGTGATACCCCAGGCAACGTGATTCTGCAGTTCCACAGGCAAAAATAGCAAGACCATGGTGGTGCATGCCTGTAAGCAGCATCTTAGGAAGGCACGGCCGGGCCCAGGGATCACAGTTCAAGTCCCGCCAGGGGCACGTAGCGAGCCCTAGTCCCCAAAAATAGCTAGACATGGTGGTGCATACCTGTAATCCCAGGTACCTGGGAAGCTGAGGCTGGGGATTGTTTTTTGTTTGTTTTGAGACTAGGTCTCGCTATTTTTGCCCATGGAACCGCAGTCTCTCATTGCTCAGGGTACCACAGACTCAAGCAATCCCCAGCCTCAGTTTCCCAGGTATCTGGGATTACAGGCGCGTGCCACCACACCCAGCTATTTTTTTGGAACTAGGTCTCTCTACATGTCCCTGGCGGGACTTGAACTGCGATCCCTGCTTCCGGCCACTACATAGGCTGAAGCTTACAGGCATGAGCCACAGTGCCTGGCTGGGGATTGTTTGAGTTTGTGGTACCCCAGGCAACATGAGCCTGTTGTTCCACAGGCAAAAATAGTGAGACCTAGTCTGAAAGAAAGAAAGAAAGAAGGAAGGAAGGAAGGAAGGAAGGAAGGAAGGAAGGAAGGAAGGAAGGAAGGAAGAAAGAAAGAAAGAAAGAAAGAAAGAAAGAAAGAAAGAAAGAAAGAAAGAAAGAAAGAAAGAAAGAAAGAAAGAAAGAAAGAAAGAGCACGAAGAACATCCCCATACTTACCTGGCCTCAATAGTTGATATGCCTTCCTCTACCCTTACAAAGTCTGGGAAGACTTTGATTGACCATGCTAGTCTACCATACCCGATTCTAAACTGATCCCTATGGATTGATCAGCCTGTATTAGATAGTCAGAGTTAAAAGAAGGGAAGATACACCTAAGCAGTTGTCACCAGAATGATCAAGGTCACGGTAAAGGGCATGGACCATATCTATTGCGGGCACAAAGGAGAGATTTGCAGCACTTCCTGGGCAAGTATTCAGGTCAGGAAGATTATAGGAATGTTTCTCTTTCTCTCCTTTTTTTTTCCCTTCCTGTGGAATATGGGAACCAGGTTCCTGTCCTTATGGAGTAACCCACTAGGTCAGTCTTGGGAGAACCTGCTGCCCTCTGTAGAAACCCCAAACCCCAGATACTCTAAAGCAGCTAGGCTCGCCCACACTGCTACAAGAAAAGCAATAGAGTTGCTTTTCCACTTCACAGAGTTGTTTTGATGACTTAGTAGGGTTAGAAAGCACACAGAAGCCAGGCATGGAGGTGCATGCCTGTAAGTGGCAGCCTAGGAAGCCACGGCCGGGGCCAGGGATCGTGGTTCGAGTTCTGCCGGGGGCACAGAGCAAGACCTAGTTCCAAAAAGAATATATCTGGGCGTGGTGGCGTGTGCCTATAATCCCAGCTACCTGGGAAGCTGAGGCTGGGGATTGCTTGGGTCTGTGGTACCCAGGGCAACATGAGCCTGCGGTTCCACAGGCGGAAGGAAGGAAGGAAGGAAGGAAGGAAGGAAGGAAGGAAGGAAGGAAGGAAGGAAGGAAGGAAGGAAGGAAGGAAGGAAGGAAGGAAGGAAGGAAGGAAGGAAGGAAGGACACAGGACAGCTCCAAAGTCCTCTACCCTGTACAATGGACTGAAGAGGACAAGAGTACACAGTGTTTGGAATGTGAATTTGAACTGTGGATGCTTTGTAGTCATTGTAAGGAGAGGACTTTTAGAGAATCTTTTATCCAAAGATCTAATATGCTTTATGGAGTCCATGGAAATGTGCCACTCAGCACCTCTGCTTGGGAAGCATCATTAACTGGCAGCCCAAGGACCATCCCTATGGGTGCAATTAGCCTGCATCTAATTGACAACGAGGCCTCCTGACCAATGATCGAACACAGTGGGGTACAGGTGTAGATCCAAGCCGAAGAGACCTAGGACACCTAAAGCAGATTATCTTGGCTCAAGGTCTCCCCACCGGTATGACCGAAATTTTATTAGAATTACACAGGCACCTGAGACTCTTCTCTCCCAACCCTCATGTCTCATCTCTGTTTCATAGGTGTGAGATCTGCATTAAAGTCTAAAGTCTCTCCTCACCTCTTCTGGCCCCTTTCTACATTTCATCCATGGGTATTTCTCCTATAAATTCCCCATTTCTAATCCTACCTGGTGTCTGTTTCATAAAGAATGTAAACTGGTGTGTATTTATTTATTCATCCATCCATCCATCCATCCATCCATCCATCCATCCATCCATCCATCCATCCATTTATTTATTTTCCCCCTCCCTGAAACCTGGTGCATCTTTATTTTCAAAACTTTTTGTTGCAGTAAAAGCAGGTATCTGGAGCTGGGCGTGTTGGCGCATGCCTTTAATCCCAGCCTAAGCAGGGAGCTGAGACTAGGAATTGCTTGAGTCCGTGGGTTCGAGTCCCACCCGGAGCAACATAGCGAGACCTAGTCTGAAAAAATAGCTGGGCGTGGTGGCGTGTGCCTGTAATCCCAGTTACCTGGGAGGCTGAGGCTGGGGATTACTGAGTCTGTGGTACCCAGAGCAACATGAGTCTGCGGTTCTCCAGGCAACATAGTGAGACCTAGTCTCAAAAATAAACAAACAAATAAACAAATAAATAAATAAATGCAGGTATCTGCCAGGAAATGGACATCCTATTAATTTACCCAATTTCATTGAAAAAGTTTGTAATCACTAGTAGGTAGATGAACTTTTCATAACTTTGTAACCAAAAGGTTGATATGTAATGTTGAAAGCAACAGAGATTAATTGAAAATGTGAGCGTCCCTGGCTAGTGCCTAAGACTAAATTAGATCATATCCAATGTAAATACCACTTTGCGTTGGAAGAGGCTATGGCAACAGCAGAAAATTTGAAGCAAAGGCCAGGCACGGTGGCTCGTGCTTGTAAGCTTCAGCCTATGAAGCGGCCGGGGCTAGGGATCACGGTTCGAGTCCCGCTTGGGGCCTGTAGCGAGACCTAGTTCCAAAAAAATAGCTGGGCGTGGTGGCGCGCGCCTGTCATCCCAGCTACCTGGGAAGCTGAGGCTGGGGATTGCTTGAGTCCGTGGTACCCCGAGCAACGAGAGCCTGCGGTTCCACGGGCAAAAACAGCGAGACCTAGTCTCAAAAAAAAAGAAAAAAAAAAAAAAGAAAAGAAAAAAATCAATACATTGAACTTCATCAGAATTAAAAAAAAAAAAGAAAATTTGAAGCAAATCTTACCAAAAGAGCTGCAAATTGATGAGAAACAAAAATAGCTACCTGAAGTTCTTACAGCAGCAGCAGCAGTCTCTTTGCCTGAGTTCATCACAACCAGTAACTGGGTAGGAAGCAAGATGCAAAAAATAGGTCAGCTGGGCTTCATCAAAGTTAAATAAACATAGTTACTAGATGACTCAGCAATTCCACTCCTAGGTATATATCCAAGAGAACTAAAACACACATCCACACAAAAAATTCATATATGAATACTCATATCAACATGATTCATACTGTTCATAATAGCCAAAATTGAATGGATAAACAAATGTGGAAATATATATGCAAAATGGAGTACTATTTGACAATAAAGGAGGATGAAGTATACATGAATAAACATTGAAGTCATTATGCTAAGTGAAGGAAACCTAATAAAAAATCCCATATATGATTCCACTTGTATGAACAGGCAAATTCACAGAAACAGAAAGCAGATTCAAGGAAGGAGGGACAGTTAGATGAACCATGAGGTCAGGAGAGTCTTTGTGAAGAAGGTAAAACATGACTTGAATTTTGATAGATTAATGGTGGTTGACTGTATGAAGCATATGCCTGGTACAGGGAATATCTTGTACAAAGGCAGGAAGTTTGTAGTAGACACTGCAGATTAGAGATCTCCTTTTTTTTTTTCTTTCTTTCTTTTTTTTTTTTTTTTTTTTTTTTTTTTTGATACCAGGTCTCCCCACGTTGCCCAGGGTAGTCTCAAGCCCTCAAACTCAAGCAATCCCTGGCCTCTTGCCCCCCAGGGCTTGGATTATAGGTGCGCACCACCACGCCTGACTTGGTTAGAGATCTTCTAATAGTTTTTCTTTTTCAAAATAGAATTCCAATTTAGTTCAGAATAGTCAAGTACTAGCTAGAAAAACTATATTTCCCAGATTCTCTTGCAGCTGTGAATGGTCATGTAAGAGATCTTGCTGATGATACATAAACATGTGATACTAAGAGGGGTTTTCAGATAAACTTTGTAAAAAGAGACAGGTTCAACTGTCATGTTTTTTTTCTTACCTCTCCCTTCCCTGGAAGATAGAGTTGGTGTTAGAGATGGAGATACTTATGACCATAGGGGATGAGTCTGAGGTTTACAGTGGGAATGAGGACTGAGAGATGAAGTGTGGGTTTCTGCTGACATGGCAGAGCCACTTTCTAAGTCTTTGGCTACCCACCTCTGGACTTGCAGTTTTTTGTTTTTGTTTTACTTGAGAAAAGTAAAGTTTTTTTTTACTTGAAAAGAGTAAGTCCCTTACTGGGTTAAGTCATAGTAAGATGGGTTTTCTGTAACATGGAGTCAAACTAATTCTTATACAAGTCCCCCCAAAACAGAGCTATATTAAGCTTTGGAGGTACAAGTGTTTTTGAGGGACCAGAGAAAAAGGAGACCTGAGGAGTTTAGGGTATAGTCTATATTGAGACTGGAGATATATGTAGTGACCAGACCACAAAGAACTTTTGAAGATATCCTTACAAATTTGGACTTCTTTGTGGAGGCTTTTGTTCCTTAACCTGAATAAAGTATAAATGAACTTTTTAAAGAAAAATACTTCTTTTTGACTCTTGTCTTGGTACTCACAGAAAGGACTTTGTTATAGTGAGGAAGCATAGCACTGAGTATACATACTCAGCATAGCACTCAGTACACAACCATAAAAACAACTTACAAATAAAAATGCAATACTAACAAATTAATGGGAGAGCAGATAATATTGTTTTGCTGAAACTGTCACTCAGAACATGGATAAGTCATAACTGCAGTGACACAGTTCCTTGAGCCAACGTAGTATCAAAGAAGAGCTAAGAGACCTATAAAACCACTGGATTTTTGAGACTTTTTTTAAAATCTGCAACATTAGCAATTCCATATTGGCTGGAAGTAGAAGCATATCTATAGACCAGACAGAGTCCTGAAACATACCCTTACATACATGGTCACAAGATTTATAGCAGAGGTGACATGATACTGCAGTGCAGTGGGGAAAGGATTTTTTTTCAATAAATGATCTAGGTAGATTTAATTTCTGTGTAGAAGAAAAATAATCCCAGACTCATAATTCTTACTCTATAGAAAAATTAATTAGATCAACAAATCAATACTTAGAGGAAAATATAGGCGACTATTCTATCACCTAGGGGATAGGTGACTATTTCTTTAATAGGGCACAAAAAGAACTAATATAAAAGCTTGATGAATTGGATGTCATTAAAATTAAGAACTTCCATTCATCAAAAAGTAACATTAAGAAAATGAAAAGAGTATGACTGGGCATGGTGGCACATGCCTGTAAGCGGCAGCCTAGGAAGCTACAGCCAGGGCCAGGAAGTTCAAGTTCAAGTTCGTGGTTCAAGTCCTGCCAGGGGCACATAACGAAACCTAGTTCCAAAAATATATAGCTGGGCACAGTGGCATGCGCCTGTAATCCCAGCTACCTGGGAAGCTGAAGTTGGGGATTGCTTGAGTCTGTGGTATCCCGGGCAACGTAAGCCTGTGGTTCCACAGGCAAAAAATAACAAGACCTAGCCTCAAAAAAAAAAAAAAAAAAAAAAAAAAAAAAAAAAAAAAAAAAAAAAAAAAAAAAAAAAAAAAAAAAAAAAAAAAAAAAAAAAAGAAAGAAAGAAAGAAAGAAAGAAAAAAAGAAAATGAAAAGGTGAAACAGAGTAAGTAGATATTTTTGGCAAAACACTCATCCTATCTAGAACATATAAAAAATTCTTACAAATCAGTAAGGAATGATAGATAAGCCCATTTTTAAAAATTGTGGTAAAATATACATCACTGGACCTGGGTGCATGTTATATGAGTTGATATATGTAAACATTCCTAAAGCCAGACACTGGCACTGCACTAGAGAGACTTTCCCTACCACTTTATTGAATGTGACGTATTATCTCCCTGGTCTCATCTTATTTCTCTTCAGAGAAATGATGAATACTCAACTGTTTAGCCAACATGGACTGCTACAATATGATATTAAACACTATAGATTGGGTGGCCTAGACAACAAACATTTGTTTTTTTTCACAGTTTTGGAGGCTGGGAATTCCAAGATCAAGGTCTGGCTGATTCCATGCCCTGCCTTGTGAGGATGAGAGCTACCTTCTTACTGTGTGTTCACATGATTTCTTTGTGCCATGGGAGTGAAGAATGGGCCCCTGTACTTTAGAGTCTCTTATTGGAAAGGTACTAATCCTATGGAATCAATACTCTACCTTCATGACCTCATTTAACTTTATTATTTCCTTATAGGCCCTACTTCCAACAACAGTGATATTGAGGCTTAGCGCTTCAGCATATGGATAGGGTGGGAGTTGGGGGGGGGGCATAATCATTCAGTCCATAAGACCAACACACCATGTGTTTCCATCCCCAGCCAAAGGAGGGTGGGGTAGGGATCATGTAGCCAAGTGCTACTAACTTCAGTGTTGGTTCCTGCGTATAGTACAGTCCATCTGTGGTAAGAGACATAGACACTGTAATCACTATTTTAATCCTCAGGGTATTCAGTGTGGCAACACGTTCCTGCCTCCAAATATCTCACGTTAATAAAGAAGAAAGACTTTTAATGTACATTTTGCTGTATGTCTTATAGCAAGTACTGTGTTAGGTTATTGCTTCTTTCTTGTATATCTCTCCGTGATAGCACTCTAAGTATGGAGTTGAAGTTTGGAAATGATTCTAGTCCTACATTTGCTAATAAGTTGTCATATGTCCTGGTGATTTCTTTTCCTCTGTAAATCTTGCCTTCTTTGACTTCCTTTTGAAATAAAGGGTTTTGACTGAATCGTGATATTGTGGTCATTTCTTTGCACCTAGAAAATGTGGTAACTCACCAGGTATGTTGTTCTTATTTCCAACACTAGGGGGCAATCTGAACATTGAAATGCATGCTGCTATTACACTCTTGTGAGGTGAAACAGTGGGTGCCGAATGTTCATTCTGCTCTAATTCCTTCCAGCAACTCCTCTGAAGCCTTAAGCCCAGATGTCCGAGCCATCTACTGGGTTAGTTACTCAAACTTCCATCAAAGAAAACAGGCTGGTTGACAGTCCATGAAATTTTGGACCCATCACTGTTTTATTTGTCATGTTTCATGCATGTGGTTGGAGACTTGGCATGCGGGTAATAAATGGTTTATGAATGACAAAAGACACCTTTCAGGAGAAAGATTGAGGTATAGACTGAGATTTTGTCTGGAAAACACTTTTGTAATAGTCTTCCAGTGATGTCCAGATGAGACCAGATCTTGGTGTGAAGATCCACTGAGGCTATGCAGAGAAAGGAAGAGCCACAAACTCAAATCTCTGCTTCTGTGTCATTGGGCAAGTATCTTCCCCTCTTTTGTCAGCTTCCATCTGTGAAGGTAGAGAAGAAAGAACCAATACATAATAAATGTGTAGCTTAAGTGCCTCCTTGCCCCACCTGGCTACATGGGAGGGGGCTGCAGGAACTTTTCCCTTTGCAACTTTTCCCTTTGCATCCTGACAAAGCCTCAAAACCCTTTTCTGAGTCTCGGTCTCGCTATGTTGCCCAGGGTATCTCGAACCCATGAGCTCAAGTGGTCCCTGGTTTCTTTACCTCCCAGGGCTTGGGTTACAGATGCGCACCACCACACTCAGAACCTTTTTCACCACAACAACTGGTGAAAGTGGAACCAAGAAGGGAAACTTTTTGCTTCATCTGTTAATCTTGGATTATATCTTAATGTCCTTCTAGGGCCAGCATTTTCTGATAGTTGACTCTAAAAGCAGAAATCTCTTTGGTATAGACCAATGTGGGCTGACTCTCTCTGATGGGTTTGGGTTCAGTCTTTCAAAGATTGTATACGTTGGGTAGAGACAGAAGGTGTTCTACTTTATGCAATTACAAAACTTAGCAAAGACTGAAGAACATGATACTTTAGCCCATTGACTTAACAATAAACTTGATTTGTGTGGAGAGGTTCGTCAATATTTTTCACAGTAAAGTATACATTCAACTTGGCTGGTGACCATGAGAATTTCACTTGGAATTATCAGATCAAGTACAGAATGTGGTTACATTTAGGCACAAAGATCATGTTCTTTGTAAATAAATTTGGAGTTAACTAGGACTTCTTTCCCAGAAAATATCTTCATTGTGTGATGTAGTCACCATTTATTTAACAATGGATGCAAATAAGCATCATCTGAGAATACCATCATGGCATTAGAAGTCAGAAGACCTGGGTTCTGTTCCTGGTTTCCCCTTTACAAACTGAGTAACAGCCTACAAGAAGTTACCAAGGTACTTGGCCTGACTATCCGCCTCATCTACTCCTGGAGATCTGAGCAGCCTCACCTGTTGCTGTGCAGGAGTGCAAGTCCACACCCAGGAAAAAAGGACATAGTCCAAGAAAAAGGAAAAGACCAGCAGGCCAGAGACCAACAGCTTGCAGCAAGAGGATTTGGAGTGACGGGGGAGGGGGGTGTTGGGTGGGAAATAAGGGGTATAATACAACCATGGAAATGTGATCAATATTATATGATAATTACAAAACAAAAATTTGAAAAAAAAACAAAACAAAAAACTGAGTAACTGAACATCCTAGAGCTTCTCAGAAGTCTTCCACCTGTAAAATGTGGATAATTATATCTGCTCTACCTATCTCAGGTTATGAGGCTAAATGCCATCATGTACCTGAAAGTATATTACGAAGGACAATACACATTGCAAGTCTAAGGGAACATGATACAGATCTTTTTCTAGGGATCCTTTGGGGACATACTCATCATCTTTAAACTGATGATCTTGAGCTCTGCTGACAGAAATGTAAATTAGGACAATTTTTCTGAGATCTCTTTCAGCAACATGAATCAAAGGCCTTAAAAATGTACATGCCACATACCCACCTAGTGTATTGCTTAAGAAGAAGAAAAACATGCTATATTATATTTTTGTGGCTATGGGATGACTGGAACACTCATATGCTGCTGGCAGGATTGATATGAATCAACCACTGGAGAAAACTCCTTGGCAGTGTTTGCTGAATTTGACAATATACACACACCCTACGATCCAATAGTTCTCCTCCTAGGTATTCACTTGACAAAAATGTGTACATATGTGCCCAAAGGAAATGTGCTAGAGTGTTCACACAACATTCTTCTAACAGCACAAAGCCAAAACTGCTTGAAGTCCATCAACAGTAGAACGGTACACATTCGAGTAGAGTCACATTGCAGGATTCCATCCAGCAGAGAGAATGAAAGAACTAAAATTACTTGCTGTGATAAGATGACTCTCATAAACAATGTTGCTTTACAAGTGCCAACTCAAAAGCTAGATATTGTGTAATTCTATCAATTGTTGAAAAACAGGCAAAACTCACTGGTGGTAATTGAAGTCCAGATACTTCCTGGCTAGTGTTTTCAAGAGTAGAGAGTAGGTATCATGAGGGTTCTCCAGGGCCACCATAGTGTTTTGTTTCTTGTCTAGCAGATGGTTACATAAGTGTGTTTATTTTCAAAAATTCATCAAGTTATACACTCTGAACTGTATACTTCTCTGCAAGTTTGTTAACTGCCAATACAAATTTTGTCATATAATATGCATGCTTCTGACCCAGAAACTTTAATTTTTAAAAATTAAATATTTTGTAAACAGGCCAGTGGGGTGGCGTGTGTCTTTAATTCCAGCTTGGGGAGGCTGAGGCTAGGAATCACTTGAGTCTGCGGGTTCAAGACCCATCTGGGCAATAAAGCGAGACCTAGTCTCTTAAAAATTAAAAAAAAAAAATAAAAGAATTTACTTTGTATATCTTTTTACATCCTTTTACTTTATTGGCAATTTTTTTGTTATGATTAAATATATGTAGCAAAATTTACTATTTGAAATCATTTTAAGTATATAAACTTGTGGTATTATATGTATTCACAATGTTGTACAGTTTTCTTTTTTTCCCTTAATTTACTTTTTTTGTATTTTGTGGCAACAATTTCTTTTTTCTAATTTTTTTGTTTATTTTTGAGACTAGGTCTCGCTACTTTTGCCCATGAAACCGCAGGCTCACATTGCCTGGGATACCACGAACTTAAGAACTTAAGCAATCCCCAGCCTCAGCCTCCCAAGTAGCTGGGATTACAGGCATGCGCCACTACACCCAGCTATATTTTTTGGAACTAGGTCTCGCTACATTGCCCCCAGCGGGACTCGAACCACCATCCCCAGTCCCTGCCGCAGCTTCCTAGGCTGCTGTGCCCAGCAATTTCTCTCTTTTTTTACCTTGGGGTTCTCCCACCACCTTTCAACTTATCACCCGTGAGTCACCGTCTTAATCTTTTGTACCCCTTCCACTCCCAGTTCCCCTCTCCCCCTCTCATGCTCTGTGCTTCAATTCTGCTGAAAGTTAGTTTCAAATTTTTCTTGTCTGTTTTCTCTTTATCCCTCATGTAAGTGAAACCATCCAATATTTCTCTTTTTCTTTCTGGCTTTTTTTTTTTTTTTTTTTTTTTTTTTTTTTTTTTTTTTTTTTTTTTTTTTTTTTTTTTTTTTTTTTTTTTTTTTTTTTTTTTTTTTTTTTTTTTTAAGCTGGGTCTCGCTATTTTTGCCTGTGGAACCACGCGCTCGCGTTGCTCAGGGTACCACAGATTCAAGCAATCCCCAGCCTCAGGTTCCCGGGTAGGTGGGATTACAGGCGCGTGCCACCATGCCCAGCTCTTTTTTTGGAACTAGGTCTCGCTATGTGCCCCTGGCAGGACTTGAACTGCGATCACTGGCCCTGGCCGCGGCTTCCTAGGCTGCCGCTTACAGGCATGCGCTGCCATGTCCAGCTATTTTTTGGGACTAGGTCTCACTATGTTGCCTGGGCAGGTCTCGAACCCACAGACTTAAACGATTCCCAGTCCCGGCCTCCCTCCATAGGCTAGGATTAAAGACACGTGCCACCGTACCTGGTCCTTTCTGGCTTATTTCTGCCCGCATGATTCCTTCTAGCTCCATCCATGTTGCTGTAAATGACATAACTTTGTCTTTTTTGATTGATGAATAATATTTCATTGTGTACATACACCACAGCTTTCTGTACCATTCTTCTGTTTTGGGGCATTTGGGTTGTTTCCATATCCTGGTTATTGTAAATAACACTGTAATAAACATCCAGGTACAGGCATCTTTATGAAAAAATCGAATGCATCATGAATTTGCAGGGGTCATGCTAGTCTCTGTCTCGTTCCAATTTTAGTATATGTGCTGCCAAAGCGAGCACTGTTGTACAGCTTTCATCATTGTCCATTTCCAGAAATTTTTCATCCATTCCAAACAAAAACTCTGTACTCTAAACAATAGCTCCCTCAGTCTTTGTTAACTGCCCTTCTTCTTCCTGGCTCTATGAATTTACCTATTCTAAGTACTCTATGCACATGGAATAAAATACACTTGCTCTTTTATTCTGAATTATTTTACTTAGCACAATGTTTTCAAGTTTATCCACGCTATAGCATGTATCAGAACTTATTCCTTTTAAAGACTGAATAATATTCCATTGCATGCATATATCACATTTTATTTATTATTCATTTGTTTATAAATAATTGTTTTTTCCCCACCTTTTGTTTATTGTAATTAATGTCACCATGAATGTCAGTGCTCAAGCCTGTTTTCCATTCTTTCCATTGTAGGGTATATATCTAGAAGAAGAATTGCTGAATCATGCAGCACCTTTATGTTTGACTTTATAAAGACTGCCAAAATGCTTTCCATAGTGACTACACCATTTTACCATCTCTGCATCCTCACCAATATGTTTTTGTTTTTTATCCTGGCCATCCTAGTGAGGGTGATGTAATATCCCATTGTGGTTTTGATATATCTTTCCCTATGACTTAGGATGTTGAGAATCATTCCAAGTGCCTGTTGGTCATCTGTGTAACCTCCTTGGTATCTCCTGTTTTTAAAGTATAAGAAAATTGACATGCCAAAAATGTGAAGGATAACCCAATAACCATCTGTGTCTTGACCACATGACTTAAGAATCACAACCTTCCCTAAACTACAGAATCCCCTGTGACCCTTCCTACTCACTCCTTTTCCAAGGAAATCCTATGCTCAGACCAATGTTTATGATTCTCATGTATTTCTTTATAACTTTATTACATATATGCATGTACACATATATACATACATACATATGTAACAAGTAGCCTTTTACAGTCATCAATGAAGCACCAGTGGCCAAATAAAGTTCAATCCCTTTGTGACTTCTGACCAGAGCAGGAAGCATAAAAGGCATTTCAGTGCACCTACCCACCTGCACAGGTAGAGCATGTCTTCCTCCCTTTCCAAAGAGCTGAGGCAGAAGTACAGTGTGTGATCTATGCCCATCTGAAAGAAAGATGAAGTTCAGGTTATCTGGGGACACCATAAAGGGGCACAAACTGGCAGAATAGTCTGGGTTTACAGAAAGAAATACATCATCTACATTGAATGAATGCAGCGGGAGAAGTGAAGGGAACCACCATTCACGTGAGCATTCACCCCAGCAAGGTGGTTATCACTAGACGAAAATTGGACAAAGACAGCAAAAAAATCCTAGAAGGTAAAACCAGTATCACTAGGTAGAAAAGAAGGCTGGGCACAGTGGCTCATGCCTGTAAGCTTCAGCCTATGAAGCGGCTGGGGCTAGGGATCTCAGTTCGAGTCCCGCCTGGGGCCCGTAGTGAGACCTAGTTCCAAAAAAATAGCTGGGCGTGGTGGCGCTCGCCTGTCATCCCAGCTACCTGGGAAGCTGAGGCTGGGGATTGCTTGAGTCCGTGGTACCCTGGGCAACAAGAGCCTGTGGTTCCATGGGCAAAAATAGCAAGACCTAGCCCCCCCCCCAAAAAAAAAATTAGGTAGAAAAGAAAAAGGGCAAATACAAGGAAGAAACAATTGGGAAGATGCAGGAATAAAGTAATCTTGTATACAATTTCATTAAAAACTGCTAAGTGAAAAAACAAAACAAAACTATATATAGATATATAAATCTCAATTACATATGCCTTAACAAGAATTAAGTAGTGTTTTTGCTGTTGGCACAGCTTATTTAAATGAACTCTTACATTGTATGTTCTTCATCTATTCAGTTAGCATTTGAGTCGACCAGGTTGATGCATGTAACTATTTCTTTCACTTTCCTGGCTCTGTGCCATCTGATGGCAAATGATGGTCAATGTGTCACATCTATGCATTCTCCTGTTAATGGTCATTTCCTCCCCATTTCTGGTTACTATAAGCAATGTTCCCTGAACATTTTCTACCTGTCTTCTTGTGCACAAGAGCAAGATTTCCCCCCCAAACATATATGTGTAAGACTGTTTTATGAGGTTGTTGGGTGAATGCATCTTCAAGTTCACCAGATACCTGACCTGCTCTCTTAGCCACAGTGCCAATGTCTCCCCAGCAGAGTGAGGGTTGCTCTGGCCCCACACCACCCATGATTAGGATTGCTAGACTGGAACACTTTTTGTGAAACAGAACTTACTGTGGTTTTGATTTGTTCCTTTCTACTATAAGTGAATTTATTCACACATTTATTAACTGTTTAAGTTGCCTCTTCTGTGACTTGTCTGGTTATGTTTTGCCCGCTTTCTATTGGGGGCTCATCTGTATCCTATTTATGAGGAGATGCTCTTGGTGCTTTCCCACTCTGGACTTTTGTTGATTATGTGGTTTCTTCCTTTTTAACAGTGTCATTTGTTTGGCAGAAGGTTGGAAGTTTGTCTCTTCCTTTATGAGATGACTTGTTTAAGAAATCTTTTCCTGAAAAAAAAAAAAACTTTTCCTACTCCAATATCAAAACAATATTCTTTTCTATTTCCTTCAAATGTTTTATCTTTCAGTCTTCTTGTTATTGTTTTCGGTTATGTTTTGATAAAAGGATTCCTTCCCTTTCTGTACCTTCTTTTTATCTATTTAGTAAACAGAGTGTCTGTTCACCGGATTGTGAGTAGCCAATGACAACTATGTTATTCTCCTACCAGGGATTGCATGAATTGTCCTGAATGAATTATCCCTTGCCTCACCTTTTAACATTCTCCAGGAATCCCATTATACTGACTAGGCCGTCCTCTCCAATCTTCACTAGTTTTGTTCTTACTACCTGGCATGCCCATATTCTTATGGTTTCAATTAACACTAGTTGTATTGGTTCAGTGATGTATCCCCCCATATTCCACCCAGAGTCTATACATATGATCTTATTTAGATAAAGTGTCTTTGTAAATGTAGTTAAGGATCTCAAGATAAATCATTCTGGGTTACTTATGTGGATTCTAAATCCAATAACAAATATACTGATAAGACAGAGATAAAAAGACACAGAGAAGAAGAAGGCCATGTGGAGAAGGAGACAGAGACTTGAGTGATGGAAATACAAGCCAAGGAACTTTAACTACCACCAGAAGCTTAGAAAGTCACAGATGGCTCCTCCTCTAGAGACTTTGGAGGGTGCGTGGTTCTGATGACACTTTGATTTCAGATTTTTAGCTTCCAACTTTATAAGAGAACAAACTTTGAATATACTTCTGTTATGTTAACTCTCCAAGTTTGTGGTAATTTGTTACAGCAACCCTAGGAGACCACCAGAGGTGGGAAGCTGGAGTGAGGAGCTAGAGAATGTGACAGACAAAGAGCCCAGACTACAGGGCAGGAACAAATGAAGTGGTTCACAGGATAAAGCATGTCCAAACCTCCAGCCAGGAACAGGGCAAGCTGTCTCATTGATAAGTAAGCCAGCTCTCCGCAGATGGGGAAATAGCAGTTGGTAGAAATGACTGGGGCACACTGGGAGGGCTCTTTATTCCCAATGTCCTCAGTGGAATAAATTAGTCCATTCAGACAGTTTGAAGTACCTCATCTACAGAGGAAGAGGCCCAAGGAGCATGGGGTGGTGATGGAGTGGATGCATCAGCTGCTGCAGTGGGACAGAAAGAGTTGAATTAATAATCTCAAAGAGACGCTAAGGGCTAATCAGAGCATGGCTGGAAGCAAGGTGGATAGGGTCACCGGGGCAGTGGTGCAGAAGTAGATGCCAGCAGTCTAAAGAACACTTCCGGGACGGGGCAGTGGGAGGGTATCCAGTGTCTTTGGATTTCTTTGATCCCTGGGCCACTTTGGCAGGGACAAAGCCTTGAGCACTGAAGGGGTCATGTCTGTTTAAACAGAATTAAACATGGGAGGTAAATTATTAACTCATTGAAGAAACAAACAGGAGTGTAGGTCGTATCTCCAGGAGCAGAACTTGAGAGCCACATGAAAGCTAAGAACTTCTGCTTATCAGGAGTGACTGCCACTTGAGGTTCCCATAAGCTAGTGCAAGCTTCGCTGAGTACCGTTGGCAGGTGGGCAACAGGTGCTAAGGTAAGAGATATATAAAAATGGTCAGAAGCTGGGCTCTATCAAGATCCTTGGGATCAATGTTCAAACATCTTGACCATGTACGTGCCAGCCACCTGCCATCCAAGGCCCATCCACCATCTCATGCAGCCTTCATACTCCCTGTTGAGGTAGAGTGAGGATTACCCACATTTCATAGACCAGGAACCTCAAGCCCAGACAGGGAGAACAACTTGCAGCGCCGTTTTCTAGTGGTGGAAGAAAACAAACAAAGCTAATATTAGTAAACAGGAATGAATCATTAGGGTCTTAGAAGTGTTTAGGAAGCCAAGGGCCATAGGCACAGCTGGGCCTCTTAAAAAGCCAGGACTGGCAAAACCAGTGGGAGGCAAGGCAGCTACTGTCTTCTTACTCTCTTCCAGGAACTACATAGTCTTTAGTCTTCTAGTTTTACTTTCCAATTGAGCATTTATTTTATTCTTCCCTCTATTTTTGGTCAAAAGCAAGAATTTTGGCATTAGGTTCAGTTCTGGCTTCAGCATTTGAGATCTCAAGTTGCTTCCTTGCTACTCTCTCACCTATAAAATGGGGGTGTGGGACAAAATGGGTCAAGATGGATCAAGAAGTACAAATTTTCACTTATAAAATAAATGAGTTACATGAATGCAGTATACAGCATGGGATCCAAAAGTAATAAGACTATCCTGCAAATTCAAAACCAGCTAAGAGTAGGTGGGATATAGATTGAATGTGATGATCATTCCATATCCACATATTTAACAAATGTCAAATCATTGTCTTGTATACCTGAAATTTGCAAATTTCAGTGCATGTCAATTATAGTTTAATTGAAAAAGGGGGGTTGGGAGTAGGGGTACTATGACCCCTGGTAAAGATCAAAGGAAAAAATGTGCCCATAGTCCTGGGCACTGTGCCTGGCATACAATAAATACTCAATAAACAGGAGTTGCTGTTATCTCCTCACAGCTTCCTTAGCCCTTCTGGGTACAACTCCATCTACCAACTTACTGGCACTTGGGTTCTGATTTCTTCAGCCAAAGAATCAGTGAGAAAAAGTATATGAACAAAAAAAAATTTTTTTTGAGACTAGGTCTCGCTATTTTTGCCCATGGAACTGCAGGCTCATGTTGCCCCGGGTACCATGGACTCAAATAATCCCCAAGCCTCAGCTTCCCAGGTAGCTGGGAATACAGGTGCGCACCACCACACCCAGCTATTTTTTTGGAACTAGGTCTCACTACGTGCCCCTGGTGGGACTCGAACCACGATCCCTGGTCCCCTTCATGGCTTTCTTAGGCTGCTGTTTGCAGGCACATTCCACCGTGCCCGGCCTGTAGATGAACAAATTTTAAGAAACGTGTAGACGAGGAGCTAAGAACACACAACTCAAAAGACTTTAATTATAGCAGTTTCAACTGCAGGCTTTTATGATCAGAAAACTGGTTGATCAACTTTTCCAGATCTTTCCATCATGAAACCTTTAGGCATAAGGGGAGGACAATCAGGCCAGCAGGATAAAGTCTCAGAGTGGCAAAGGAACAGCAGATGTGAGGTGGCTACTAACCCACGGTAGGTTGTGCAAAGTGCAGAATGTACAGGAAGTGTGCTTTGGGGTCTCGTCAGGAAAAACCTTGAATGTCAGGACATTATTTTAAAAATGTATTCATTCATTTAGCAAACATTTATCTTGTGCCAGCTGTAGAGAAGGCATTTTGCCAGGGATTACCTACCTAAGTGAAAGGCTTAGTCTTGTCCTCAAGGAGAGAAGTGATCTTATAGCAGGAAACAGACATTCAAATGGATGAAAGCTGTGCATCATGATCCAGACTCTAAATGGGATCCGCTTAAGGTACCGCAGGAACCAGGGAAGGAACACCTGTCCCCCTAGGGGTGGAAGTCAGGCAAGGAAGAGATGGCAACTGCATCTACCTTCGCTTTTGTGGGTTTTGTCTGCCTAGCATCTATTCGCCCTCCAGTCATCCATCAATCTCAGTCCATGTGGTTGGAAGGGATTGATTAATTTAATACCCCCAGTTCCAGAAAAGGGCAGGTGAACCTACACCTTGTCAGTCCATCAGCAGATCTCATCTGTGGGGAAACAGCGATTGGCTCACTGAGGTTTAAGTAAACCAGCTCTGGCCAAAGAGAGTCAACCCCCCACTTGGGTTGGAACCAAGAGTAAACAGACTCTTCCCAGGAAATAAACTCTTCCCTGGAGTGCTGGTCACATGAATGGTATGGGCCTCAAGTGAGGGGTTGCTGTGTAGAAACCGAGAAAGCTGACATCACAGAAGAAAGCAGAGCTAAGAACTGGGGTGGAAGGTAGCTGATTACATGGAGCCCCTGAACCCAGCTGTGTCTGAACCAAAATTACCCATGGACCTTGCAACCTTGAAGTTATGTGAATCATTAAATTATCTTCTTTTGCTTAAAGCAGTTTGAGTTGGATTTCTGTTATTGTAAGAGAAAGGATTCAATATGGTCAGTCTTTCATCCTTACCGGAGTTCGTTTTCATTTTTTTTTTTTCAAATAATTCTGAAAAACAGTCCCTTCTACACATCTGGACACACACACACACACACACACACTCACTCACAGAGTTTATCTGTTGTATTAAAAAGGGAACATTTAACCATAAGATTCCACATCTCATGTCCCTGCTTGCCCCTCCAGTTGAGCTATTCTTTATTTTGAAACACTTGCTTTCCTTTTACATATTTTATTTGCATTTATACATAATCCTAAAATTTTAATTTTTTCATTAGTTGCTTTCCACTTTATAAAAGACCATAATTATAATCTTTTGAAAACTTTCTTTTCTTCCACTTAATATTATATTACTAATAATCACCCATATCATTGTGAATCATTGAAGTTCATTAGTTTTGACTCATAAAATATTACATTAATATATCAGAGTTTATTAAATTTTATTTGTCTTTTGATGGACATTTGGGCTGTTTCCAAGTTTTCCTATTGTGAACAGAGCTTCTCTTAACACACAGTATGTGCCACATTATACAATAACCAGTAGACTATTTTGAAGGTCATAGTTTTCATTTTGGATGGTGGAATCATGGGTATTGTTATACTACTAATACCAGTGAATTGAGTAAATAAATGCGAGCCATACATGGGTGTATGACGGTGTGCCATGGCTAATAAAATTCTTTAAAACTGAGGTCCAGAGTGGGAAATTAATTGGGAAAATACTATATATGCTGTGATATCCTGTATTCTGTATGTAATAATGTGTTTTGGAACTCTTGCTCTATTAATACATATGGACCTATTTCATTTCTAACTGTTACAGAGTATGTTCTTAGTGAACAAATTGTAATTTAAAAGTTAAAACATTTTATTATGGACTATTTCAAACATATACAGAACAGTAAATTGTATACTGGAGTTTCATGCATCTTATATTGAGTTTCAGTAATTATCAACCACTGGTCAACCTTGTTCCAACTCTACTACCACCCATTTTCCCTCCTATACTGCATTATTTTGAAGCAAATCTAGACTATCTTATTACTTGTCCGTAACTCATCCTCTCTTGGTGAGACAGGTTGTTTCCACTCCTTGATTTCTATGAACAGCACCATAGGAATGTTATTGTTATTAATTAATTGTAAATAAATCTGAACATGCAAGTGTAAAAGCATCTGTAGACTAGGTTTACATTTAATGGGCTTCTTTGATCCAAAGGTAGGACAATGCCTAAATTTTGATACATTTTGCCAGATTGGTCTCCAAAGTGGTTACCCAGTTCCTACTTTGCTTCATCAATTCCTTGGCATCTTTTATTCTTCATTCTCATTGTTGCTGAATTTCAGGTTGCTATTTCTTCTTTTTTCTCTGCTGTCTTCTCTGTTAGATGGGAACAAGGAAGATACCCAGATCAGGGATTAAAGTAACATAGGTAGAAGTAAGGCCAGTCACAAGCTGTTCTTGGAAAGGGGTTTTTAACTCCTTGGGATATGGTGGCTGCGTCTTCCAAAAAATGTCAAAGATCTTGCTCACCAAACAGGAGAAGGTGGCACTCTTGCAACTCAGGGCCCCAAACATGTAAACAAATAAAACAAACTTATGGGTTATCTATTTTCCACATCTTATCTATGCCCACAGTTTAATTGTAGCTAGACAGCACCTGTGTATAAATGAGAAGGTCTAGTTGTCTAGAAAGGCTGTGTAGCATAATTTGTATTGATCTATTAGCTTGTGGGTTCTGGGTCTTTCCCTTCTCATCTGTCAAGCAAACAACAATAACTATGTCATCTAATCTTGAATATCTTTCAGTAATAAAATGCTCTGTGCCATTTACAAACCAGAGAAATCTTCGCAAACAAGAGGAAGGAAGACCTCTCTTGTTAATCCTACCTCCAGCAAACTGTGAGGCTAAATTATTGCATTGATCTTCTGAGATTGCAATGGCCCAGCTGACTTCCCTAATCAGAGATAATGATCACCTGCCTATGATGCTCCCCTTTTTTCAGTTACTCTTAGTTTTCAAAATGGTTTTTGCTTTTTTTGTTTTTTTTTTTAGGCTTCAAAATGTTAATTGTCTCTCAGGTTTGTGTTTATCCTCTTTAAAGTTCACCAAACCCTCGCCCAGTGTCTCTATAAATATCCCTTTCCTTTATTAATAAAGTTACCTTTTACTTCATAAACTCCATAGGCCCTCAGTCTTGGCTGAGTAATCTCTCTCGTGATTCTTCTCTCGTACCTTGTGTCTGACCGCCAACAATAAAATAAAAAGTCTGTCTGAATTCCATGTCACATTTGGAGACCACAAACTTTGTTGTTTTCTGTAGTGATTTACTTTTTTCTAGTATTCTCAAGCTGAAACAATGAAGAACTTTAACAAGTATGAGTATTTATTCATTTATTCATTCATATGTTCATTTAAATAAAATATTGAGCATTCTTTATTTTCTTTTGTTTTGGGACTCTTATTTTTACTGGTTCACAAAAATATTTCGTTTTGGATAGATAGTATCAGTTTTAAGATGAAATTATGTTTGAGTCAATTGCTTTCAGCAACTGCTCTATTTCAGTGTCAGTTTGGTTTCATGGTGAGTGTGTATGTGTGTTTGTGTGTGTGTCCACTGCCTGTTCCTGTTGTAGTTGCAGCTGTCATTGAACTAGTCAGTTTTATTGTTGTATTTGTCATCAGTCTTTTGTTATAAGACTGGGTTTAGCAGCTCAAAAGATACAGCCAATAGCTTACACTTCTTGTTTGTGTCATCTCATTAAAAAAATAATGTCTGTGGGCCGGGCGCAGTGGCGTCTGCCTTTAATCCCAGCCTAGGACAGGAGGCCGAGACTGGGAATCACTTGAGTCTGAGAGTTTGAGACCCACCCAGGGCAACATAGTGAGACCTAGTCTCAAAAAATAGCTGGGTGTGTGTCTCAAAAAATAGCTGTAATCCCAGCTACCTGGGAGGCTGAGACTGGGGATTACTTGAGTCCAGGATACCCTGAGCAACGTGAGCCTGAGGTTCTCTGGGCAACATAGCAAGACATAGTCTCTAAAATAAAAAAAAAGAAAAAAAATGCAAATGTGGTAATTAAGTAGTTTCATATTATTAATGCTGGGGTTTTCTTTTTAATGTTTTACTTATTTATCATTAGATAAAAACTTATTTTTATTTTCTTACATTGTTCATTATTTAACTTCTCCCCTCAGGTGTAATCCCATAAATCTCCCACCACATCACCTGTGAACCATCACCACATCCCTTGTGCTTTTTTCTGATCCCTCTGCCTGTTCACCTGCTGTATGTCTTGGATCTATGTTTTGCCTTTTTTTCTGACCCTTTGTTTGGTTTCCTTAGATTTCTCAGATAGATAAAACCATTTGCTTTTTTTTCTTTTTCCTTCTGACATTTCATTCAGCATAATCCCTCCCAGTTCCATCCTTGTTGCTGCAAATAACATGAGTTTGTTTTTTGATTGCTGGGTAGTATTCCATTGTGTATGTTACCCCATATCTTCTTGATACATTCATCTGTTGTTGGACTTTTAGGTTGTTTCCATGTCTTAGCTATTGTAAACAGTGTTGCAATAAACATAGAAGTGCAGGTTTCCTTTTGAATTAAAGTTTTTGTGTCCTCTGGGTAGTTCCTAGGAGTGGAATTGCTGAGTCATGTGGTAGTCCCATTTTTAGTAATTTGAGGGTCTTCCACACAGCTTTCCATTGAGGTTGGACCAGCAGTGTAAGAGGGTTCCTTTTTCTCCACATTCTCACCAGCATTTGTTGTTGCCTGTGTTTTGATATGGGCCATCTTCATTGGTGTGAAGTGGTATCTCATTGTAGTTTTATTTGCCTGATTGTAAGTGATCTTAAACATTTTTTTCATATACCTGTTGGCCATTTAAATTTCTTCTTTGGAGAAGTGTCTTTTTAGGTCTTCTGCCCATATTTTGATCGGGTTGTTTGCTTTGTTTTAATCTAGTTTTGTGCTCTTTTTATATCTTTCATATCAGTCCCTTATTGCCTCCCAGTGAGTAGGGTATCTCTTCATTTTAGTTTTGTCTCTTTTGCTGTACAGAAGTTTTTCAATTTAATGCAGTTTCCGCTGTTTATCTTTTCCTTCATTTTCTTTGCTTCTGGAAATGTGTCCTCAAAAATGTTTCTGAGATGTATGTCATGGAGTATTGTGCCTATATTTTCTTTTATATATTTATAAGGTTTCAGGTCTTATATTCTTCAAGTCTTTCATCCATTTTGAGTTTGTTTCTGTGTATGTGAGATATTAGCTTACTTTCATCCTTTTGCAGTTTTCCCAGCATCATTGAAGAGATTATCCTTGTTCCAGTGTATATTTTTTGTGTCTTTGTCATAGACTGATGTGCATTTGTGGCTATATTTCTGTGTTTTCAATTCAAAATCAAATCAATTCAAATTCAATTCAAATCCATTGGTCTGTGTGGTGTCTGTTTTTTTTTTTTTTGTACCATGCTGTTTTAATTATTATGGCTTTGTAGTATATTGTTTGAAGTCTTAGCATGTAATACTTCCATTCTCCCACCTTTTGGTCAGGAGAACTTTGGCTATTTGAGTTTTTTTTTAGTTTTTTTTGTGACTCCACATGCATTTCAGTAATATGTGAAAAGACAAATGCCTCTTATGGTCAAGGGGGCTGGCCATACACCAACTAATTATCTTTTTATATAGTACAGTATTTGTACTTTTCAGATCTTGGAGTTACTTCCTCTTCTTCCACCTTAATATTCTAGAAGTAACAATTTTACAACTTACTCTTGTCATAATTCTCTGTTGTGTCTTTGGGCCAAAAATGACTTGTGTCTGCACAAGACTATACAAGTTTTTAAAATCTATTGTAGTTGTTTAAAAGCTAGGGAACACTACAAGCATATCTGGATTTTTTCCCTCTTTCAAACAGATCAGATGATCTGTGAATCCTGAGTTCATATCCCTGGAGGGACAAGGTGCAGAAGTGACCTCCATACCAGACATGCACAGCCCCCCCCACAACCCCCTAACCCCCAGGACACCACTCTGTAGTGTGTTCCTACCAGGGCGCCTTTGTCATTTACCATTTACCATCTCTCTTGGTAGTTATTTGTGCTTACACCTGGCCCACTTCACTCAGTCACATTCCCTGCCTGGCCCCTGGAGCATTGTTTGAGTATGTGACTCCTGGTTGGGTGGCCATTGCAAATCAGGGACAGGTTGAAGCAGGGTTTAAACCACTGATGAATCGGGGCCCAGATTGGCCTTCTGCCTCAAGGCTCAAAGTAGATGTAGATTGATGGTATACTTCAAAGGCGGAAGAGACACATCTAAGAGTTTTGAAAGAACTGCCACTACTTGTCTGTATAACATCGATTGTACCTTTCAAGAGAATTATATGATGTTTAAATACAATAAATGAAAGTTTCCAGAAATAGACATAAATACTATGGAAGAATGCTAGCATGTCTTAAATTTGAATCATCTTGAAGAGGTAAGATGAGATTCAAACTCTTACAATTACTTTGCAAAATGAAGCATATTTGTTTGTAATCTTTCATGATTTCTTTATAAGTCCCATATACTAATAAATGTTTTCATTTTTGCAGGAGGCAGGAGGGAAGTTCAGAGGAAAAAAGAAATTACTTGAATAAGAGATTGACTAATCCATTTTTTAAGTCAGTTTTTCTTTACAAATAATTGAAAAAATTTGCAAAATTACTACAGAGATCTTGTGTGCCCTTTACCTAGAGTCCATCAGTGCTAAATCTATAGCTACAGGCTAGTCCCTTTCATACTATAGTGAACACCTTTTATATTAGGTGTTCAATAATAAGTTTTCATATGAAAATGAATGCTATCATCTGTTGACTTAGGCTAGTCTATTTATTTTATTATATTACTTTTGAATAGGTAATATATGAGCATGGAGCAAATTGAACAGGTACAAAGGATAAACAAGGAAAAGTAGGTCTCCTGACTTTCCCTGCTTCCCACACAGCTCTCCAGGGACAATCATTTATTCATTTCTCATGTCTACACATAGCTAATATTTACAAACTTCCTTCTATTTATTGCCTCTTGGCTCACCCCTTCCATTGTAGTATAACATATCATACACGTATCTTTTTCACCTAGTGGCTATATTAAAGATTATTCCATTTAAGTTCACAGAGTGGCTTTTCATTTTTTTCAAAGGCTACTTGATATTTGTTCTATGACATTAAATGGCTATCTACTTATTTAACTACCCCCCTATTGATAGGCATTTAGATTGTGTCCTTTCTTGTATTACTAAAAATAATACTAGAATGAATAGTCATGTCATGTTTTATTTAGCACAGAATCTTTTAGGTAATAAAGCAGTTAGTGGATTTGAAATTCCCAAACTTTCCCATTTGATCATATAAATAGAATTTTGATGGTAGAAAATGTCCTGAAGCTTCATGTGGTTTTGGCCTGAGAGATTTGCCAGAGGTCTGGACCTTTAGCTGATGCTGATACACCTGCTCTTGGTTATTTTCATCTGAGTTGTGTCTGCTAAGTAGAGAAAGGAACAAGATAAGTTATATTCAGGATGCTCCACTAGGGCTCTTTCACGAAAAGTAATGAATGTGCTTTACTTCCCTTCATTCCTATCACTTGACCCAGCTCCCTGATCCTTTCCTTGCTCTTAGGCAATGGGTCTTATCTCTTATTTAAAGTTATTTTCTATCTCCCTTACTGCTTGCCAGATTGTATGAAATTTCATTACTCAGTAAATACCTCTATTTCTAAGCAGCTTGACCTTGCTGAGAAATGAATCATGTTACTTCTGTGTGACTGGCCTATGTGTAATTAGCCATATCAACCATTTTCTTTAAGCACAGTTTTCAAAATCAAAACCAGTTTCTTTTTTGACCTTTGTCTGGATTTTCATTGCAGGTCTTGAGGGAAGAACTATAGCTCTTTTCCATCTTCAAAATTTATTTTGGTCCCATGAAGCCCAGTGCTCCTAAGCAGCTGTTAACAAGCTGCCCCAAATATCTGCAAAATGGGAGGGATACACCAGGATGAGCTTATCACTCATTCATTTAGTCATTAATTCATGCAACAAGTATTTACTGAGTGCCTACTCTGAGGAAGGCAGCCTTGACACAAGTCTGTGAACAAGACAAGATCCTTGTCACTATAAGAGTTTGTTCTCTGGCATGCATTTTTGTGGGTGTGGAAGAGACAAAAATAAATAAGCTAATTATTTAGAATGTTAGAAGGTGTGGGTCTCGGGTGTGGGTGGGAGAGCCATGCCAAAGAGGGTTAGGTATGGATCTGGGGTCACATTGCTGGGTTAGAGTGGCCTGGATACTTTGCTGAGGGTGTGAGATCTGAACTAAGACTTCACAATGGGAATTATCCTTACACAGTATCCTGTGTTTGTATGCATCTGCGTTTGCATGAAAACACCATTCATAACTGAATGTCTTTAATAAGTGTATTGCTATACCAATTGCTATGCCAATGCAGTGGCTTCAAGTTCAATCTACAGTTCTGCAACTATTACTGTGATCAAATTTCAGAACATTTTCATCACCTCCAAAAGAAACCCATTAGCAATCATCATCCATTCCTGCCTCCCCACTAGTCCCTGGCAACTGATCGTTTACTTTCTGTCTCTGTAGATTTGCCTACTTTCGGAATTTCACAAAAATGGAATCAAGTGTTGTGTGGTCCTTTGTGATTGGTCTCTTTCTCTAACATGTCTTCAAGGTCCATCATGTTGTAGCATGCATCAGCACATCATCCCTTGAAGACTAATATGCCACTGTATGGATACATCACATTCATGTTTCCATTTATCCACACTGTTGTTGATGGTGACTTTGAATTTCAAATATTGCAAAGTGTCATGCCTGCAAAGTGGGCTACAGTGATTGACCGCCACCATAATTTCTATTCCACATTTTGAAGATATTTTTTCTGCTTTAAAAATGTAAACTTGGCAAGTTGTTTACTCAAGACAATGCTCAATGAGTATTCTTTCTTTTGTTGTCTTTTTAGTATTTGGGTGTGGCTGTTAAATAGAAGCAGATCATCCTAAGCAAATATTTGCAAATATCTGAACAAAGCCATTCTGGTCAGAGGACTTCATATAGGATGTGGGAATTAAATCTATATTTTGAATGAAGGTTTTGATTGTCATGGAGGACTAGGTGAGGAAGGAAAAGGCAGGTTCTAAAGAGGGACAACGAGTGGAGAATTTATCTTCTGGGTGTCTGGGAATCCCTGGTACACGTCTTAGGTTCAACTGGCAGCCGTCAGTCTAAGGATGTCAGTGTTGGAATCCAGCCTTCTGTCCAGGACTAAACTTTTCTTGAGGTGGGTCTTTAAGTCTCTGGAACTGTAGAAAGAGGAACTCACCCCTTTCCCTCCTTGCCCACCGCTCTCCTCCCAGTTTAGAGCAACCGTTTAAGCGACGCCGGTGCCAGAACCAGACCCAGCAAGGCCGAGCAGCAAACGGCTACGGGATGCCTCCCGCAGGATCCTGAAGATGGAAACGGGGTGGGGGGCCGGGTGCAGGGGACCTGATCCCGGGAACTGTGGATTGGGGCGGAGGATCAGGGAAGGACAAGACACCAATTCCTGCTCGGGACCAGGAAACGTGGGTTCTCAAGAGACGACGCACGCTGCCCAGAAGTAGAAATCAGCCCCGACTCCCGCCGAAGTCGACAACCGCGAGGAGAAATGTCTGCCGCTGAGGGCGGAGCGCGGTGGGGGCGGAGCGCGGACGGAGGGGTGGGGCGAGGGCGTGGGGGCGGGGCGAGGGGAAGGGGTGGGGTCGAGGCG